>JARHVA010002392.1:402500-435000 GCA_037957365.1 Torreya grandis | reverse complement strand
AGGCTTGATCTTTCAATGTGGACCTTTGAAGCATTCCTTTTGAAGTTACAACTATATTTTATTGCCAAATCAAAAGGTATGAGGTGTGTAATGTGTGTCATGGCACTCTTTTTACTTATCTTGAGTGCAAGAGAGAATCTATTAAACCATATGATGAACAGACTGGATGTGGTGCATAAAATTCTCAACTTTGTCTACTTCCCATTATTGTGCATGCAACTCATTTCCTGATGATGCATGGTAGGAGAAGTCTAGAGGTGTTAAAGGTTGAAATCCAAGACATGTTTGGAATGGATTGTGTCTAGTAGAGATGTGAAGAGCCATGTTGTAGGTGTGTTGAATGTATAAGAGATTGTCATCCTAGGTATGAGCATGTGTGTAATTGTATATTCATGTAAGATGAACAAGTGTGTGATTGACCACTTTAGTTTTCCCATCTGTCTGAGGAAGAAAAGCCATCAACCAATCCAACTGCGTACCCATTAAATCCCACAATGCTTACCAAAAGTGGCTTATAAAGTGGATCATGGTCGAAGATAATGGATGTTGGTATCCCAAAATGAACCCAAATATGGTTGAATAATGCCTATGCATTGCCATCTACGTCTATGTATTTTATTCATATGACCATAATAGCCATCTTGGAAAATTAATACACTACAATGAACATAGTGTCATGTTTTCGTCTCATCTCAGGCAATCCATTCATGAAATCCATACTTGTAGATTCTAATGGCCAAGATGGAATCAGTAAAGGTGTATAAAGTTTGAGATTCTTGTTCATGGGTTTGACGATGCAACAAGGAATGCAAGACTTGATGTGGTGTTTCACGTCTATATGCATATATGGCCAGTAGAAGTGTACCTATAATGTAGCTAGAGTCTTTTTCATGTCAAAGAATCCTAAGGTCTTGGCATAATGTGACTCCCAGATGATACATTAGCAAGGTGAACCAAAGGGAACATAGAGATGTCTGATCGTGTAGAGAAGTTGGTCAGACAAGTAGAAATCCTAAAATTGTGTAGCTTGGTGAGGTTGGTGTAAGTTATTATGAAGTCTTGGTAAGCTAAGTAGAACTCAATCTACAAAGTTGTGGATAGATGTGTCTAGTACCATGATGAGTGCATGAACTGGCAGTCAATTATGTCAATCTACAACCTTGTTGTAGTTAAATCATCCATTTCATATGGCACACATTTTCTAGATTATTTTGTGATTACAGGAACTGAAGTGGTTTATGGTCTGAATGAATAACTATCTCCTTCTTGAGAATGTAGTGTTGTCATTAATTAAAAACTTGCACAATAGCAAACAATTCCTTCTCAAAGGTGGATTACCTTTGCACCATGTCACTTAACATCTTAGAGTGGTATGTGATTGGATTCCCATAATGCATGAACACTATATTGAGTGCATAGTCAGATGCATCAATGTGTATTTTGAAGGTTAATGCAATGTTAAAAATTATGAAAACATGCACTGCACATAAGAATTGTTAAGTACCTCAAAATCATGTTGTTGTGCATGAGTCCATTCAAACTTGGTTTTAGCATGCGTGATTTAGATGAGATCCAAAGAAATGTGTGAGAAACTAAGGTTGAACTTGTGATAGAAGTTAGCAAGTTAAAGAAAACTCTTCAATTCTATGATATTGTGCAGAGTAGGCTAATCTTGGATCACTTTGATCTTCTCTACATCTACTTTGATGTTGGTGAAATCAATGGTGTAGCTTAGGTTATGGATTTGCATCGTGTCAGAGGTACACTTTGTTAAGTTGGATTACAACTTATGTTGGCGTAAAGTGTCTAAGACACATGATATGTGCTCTATATGCTCCTCCCAAGTCTTGATAAAGATGATAATATCATATAAGTAGATGATGACAAAGGAGTTCAGGAATGGCCTAAGTAGATCATCCATCAAGTGCAAGAAAGTGACTGGTGCATTGGTGAGGTTGAAAGGCATGATCAACTTTGCATACAGTCCTTTCTAATTATTGAATGTTGTCTTCCAGACATCTTCAAGATGAACTAGAACCTAATGGTAACCTAAATTCAAGTCAATCTTGGTGAAGTATTATGCACCTTAGAGCTGGTCCAAAATGTCATCACTGCACAACAATGCAGTGTTTTATTTCATAATGCGTTAGAAGGCCTTCAAGTTCTGCAAAGACTTCACTACTCTACTCTAGTAACTTATCAAGCTATTGTTACTATGACGATGTGTGAGTGCTACATGTTTTCAGGGTGTGATTCAATTTTGAATATGTAGATGTATCAGGATGGACCATGAGTAACACAAATGTTTGCATGTCTGAGATGAGATTGTGACATTAATTGGTAAATCAAGGTGATTTTGGTCATGGGAGCTGACTCAAAAAGGTTTTAGAAGTGATATTTCACTTGAATAGTCTAATGTTGTGGCTTGGATTAATATGTAGCTTCACGGTCATACAAGTACATTCTCCCCAATAAGATGTCATAAACCTCTAAAGGTGTGATGTCACAAGTGACATTGTCCTCCATAGGCTTGACTTTGTACTAAAATGCACATTGACACCAGACCTATATATCTTTCCCCTATTAGAGCCACCCTAAAGAGTATAGCTTTGGATGTGAAATAGTGGCAAGACCAAAGTGCTGAGCTATGAATTACACGATGATGTTCTTTTAGATGCCACTATAAATGATGACATGAAAAGGCTAACCATTCACCCAAAACTTGGTGTGGAAGAGACGTTTATGCTATTCAAAAATGTCAATCATAGTGATGATGGTGTTTAGTTAAGAGGCATATATATTAGTGTCATCTAGTAGATGTGGGTCCTGATGTATATTATGTGAGTAAGGATTGATGCACACAACATTTAGAATCATTATGAATAGATGAGTGATGGTGATGACACCACTTTTCACCAAACTTCTTCTTGTTTCCTTTGTCTAAAGTATAAGGCACCAGAGCCTTTGAGGGTTGAGTAGTCTTCAAATGCTTCTCTCCTTTGTGAGAAGTGTGTTGTTACTTCTATGTGGAAGGCTATGATGTGGATTTATGCAAAGTCTAGGCCTTGTGCATTGCATTGGATGAAGAGGTAACACATTGCTTCATCTTTGCCTTGGCTTCAATATTTGTAGCATTGTGATATGTTTGCCCCAAAGTATCAGAAGTCAATAACTCCATATTCAAATAGATATAAGGTGAAATTCCATTGATTTACTTCAACACCTTATGTTGTTCACTCAAGTTCTCGTGCAAGTGTGCAGAGTATGCATGGAAAATGTTGGTGTAGTTTTTGATATTAGTGGAACTTGATGTATTCATATTCAAAGTGGCATAGATGGTAGTATTCCTCCTTCAACACATCAACAAAAGTCTTACAGGATTTAATTAGAACACACTCTTACGCCTGCTACACACTGAATCTCTCCCACTAGTGAACAATCAGTATGGACATCTTCGGTATTGTGAAGGTGATCTTTTCAGCATTAATGAAATAATTGACCAAGAAGTATGCCTCGAGTTGTCAAATATAGGCATCCAATGCTTTATCATCGATCTTACCTTTGAATAGAGGGCTTTTGAGATTTAATGAAGCTTGAAGGGGGTTTATTACTAAAACCATTATTGAGCAAATTGTGGAGATGTGGAAAAAGGCATTGGATTGAGTTATACTATCAATTCACAAAATTGGCCAAAAAATTTGGTATATTATACCTCCAATGTGTCAATGATGAACTTTTTTACCTTAGGGGCTACTTTAGGTTACTTCTAGGCATTTAACACCTTACTTTTGCCATGACATTCTTTTAGATATTCTAAAACATAACTGATTAACAAACCTTCTTTCTCGAGTTGTGCTCATGTGTTGTGTAGAGTGAATGGGAAAATTTGATTTATAAATAAATAACTAAACACATTTGATGGAGTAAAAGTCTTACTTACAGGAAATACAACTTTTATTCATTAACAGAGAATAGGGAAAACTAGTACAATGTGTTACAATGCATATTTTATAGATCATATATGTGGAACATGTTATTTGTGTTATGATTATATAGAGCATCAACCTTAGGATGGTTGTGTATGTTACATATTTATAAAAATAAAATACAAGAACAATTACAACCATTGTCATTTACCAAGAAGATGGTTGCATTAGTTCATCTTTTGAGCTAGATGGTGATTATTAAAACCCTTAGATCACGTGGTTGAAGTGAGTCGACATGGGGATTATCTATGGAATCCAAGAAGTCAATGAGGCATACGAGTCTATAAGTTTCAAAGTGCATAGAATTTGACAAGTCGACATATAATTTATGTGGTGTGTAAGCTAGTGAGGTATGCAGGTCTACAAGTTATGGTGCAGAATTACGAGGTGCACTGAACTACATACATGAAGAACATAGAAGTTGATAAGCAAGCATAAGACTTGTGTGGCATATGGGACTGTGAGTTTTGAAGTGCATAGTGTGGAGTGTGTAGGGGTCACTACACAGAAGTCTGCAATATGGCATAGGACTTGTGTGTATGACTTTGAGCCAACTTCAGGCAAGGAGTGTGCAAGATTGTGTGAGAGGTGCACACCTTGTGCAGTAGAGTGAACGAGAAGTAAGCTCGACTGTAGGAACTATGCATGGATCACATCTTTATGCATTCATGTGGTATGCACTTAGAAAAATATTTGACACTCACTTCAACCGTAGCACAAACAAGATAAACTCGATAACCTTAATGTATTACCCCCACATTAGCATCATTGTATTGTTGATTCGATACACACATCAGATGTTGAGTCTTTCCCTAATAAAATAGAAAATAATCAATACAATATGCTATAGTGATTTGATATTTCTAGTGGACTACACTATACCCATCATTGGACTACACTCTAATATCAAATTCATTGGGATATCCATTCTTCCATATTATTCAAATATCAACTTCACTACATCGTTGATTGACTGAAGGTGGGTGTGCAACATATATAAAAATCTTAGTTTAAAAAAAATAAATTATTACAGCCTATGGATTATATTATCTGCACAATTCAAGCCACTCCTTGCATAGGTAGAGTGATCTCACTTTCTCTTTGATCGATATTTTTTTGTGCAATTACACACACATCTTTTACAAAGATTATAACAATATTTAATTTATATTATTTATTAAACAACACAATGTTAGTTATTATATAAATATTATATAATATATATTATAATATTTTTATATATTAAATACAAAGTTTATACTATATATGAATATTATATATATTATATAATATATACGAATATTATATTATGTAATACATATTAACGTAATTTCTACTTTTGGTAAGCAAGGTTTTGTAAAGTGACATATTGTAAATGGGTATTTATATTACATTCAACTTTTTTGAATACGACATTTTTTTAACCTACATAACTTAAAAATATTATGTCTCACTCGTGAGAGTTGATTTGATTGAAATAGGAATCCATGTCTTATATGTGTCTTAAATCAAATATGTAATGTAGCTAATGTGGGGATAAGACATTAACATCCCGAGTATATCATGTTGCTTCCATTCGTCCATGTTGCCAAAATATTGCCACTTGACAACAATATATATATATATATATATATATATATATATATATATATATATATATATATATATATATATATATATATATATATATATATATATATAAATATATATATATGGCATTCATTGCACCATCAGGGAACTCCTAGTGGTAGTTTTTGGTGCTCATGCTAAAGTTGAAAACACCCAAAAAAATAGTTAAATGTATTAAAACTTGAAAAATATAATTTTTTAGTCAAGAAATATTTTATTAATTAAAATACATGTATCTGACATGTCAACATTTATTTGCCTTGATGGTGCCTCTTTACTCGTGAGACCCACTCACAAGGCATGGCATGAGAAGATGGGTAGTCCAGTTTAACATCTTCCACATGCTAAAGATCTTGGTGCAGGTGGGCCCATCAACTAGATTTTGAACCCCCTGTTAATTTTTTTGTTTTGATTGTGAAGTTGACATTGTCTAAAACACAAACAACTTTGAGAAGGGCCCCTAGTTTTAGTGTTAGTTAAAATCGCCACTAAATTTTATTACGATTTGAAGAATGAACATGTTTTGACTTCATAGAAAGAAGTATTAACCATGCCTAAACTTTGATGGTCACCCCCACCTATTAAATACAAATATCACAATGCTATGTTCATTTATAGACAGTGAATTTTTTAATGTTCTATTACAATTAAATAGAATTATATTACCATAATTTAATGGAAACACAGAAATAAATTAATGCCCAAATGTCATGCCATAAACATATGATGATATGCTTGTAGAACACTTGTTGAGTTTGAGCTCTATGTGTTCCCTTTAAATGCATCATTCCCGCAATAGTCTAAATCAATTTAGCCGATTGATGAAGTAAACCTAGAAAATATTCTCAATGTGGTGTAGTTTGTATACTGCACAAATTGGGCTGGAAATTTGATTAAGGTATAAAGGTATGATGAACAACTAATGAAAAAACAATTTTGTTTTGGGTAATCTCTTGGTGCAGTAAACTGCATACGAGCCTTTGTTATTTGATATTTTTATTATGAAGTGTGGCTATGAAGAAGATAGAGGACAAAGGCATGTGATATTTTTTGTTTTATTTTTTACCCTGACATGTATTATAGTTTAAGGAAAGGCAAGTGAAGAAATGAAACAAGTGAAACCTCACTAGTGAACCAACTCCTCATTTTATTTGATCATTACATTGCATAAAAATTTACAGAATTTTTTCTTATTTACCTTTTACAATTTTTAAATTTATTGAAATAAACATTGCAATTTGAGCTTTCATTACATTATTTATTGATCACCAGCTTTTGTAGTTGAGATTGGAACCTTAATTTCAAGTAAAATTCTTACTCATTTTGGTGTTTGGACTATTAATTTATAGTTTTTTATACGTAAGCAATTTGAAGGGTTTTTTTTTGGGTCATTCCAAATTTAACACATGTTTCCCTGTAAATAATCCATTATTTATAAGGACAAAAAAATAGACATAGATAAATGTGATGCTTCAGAAAAAAATACTTTATTCCCTACATCATTCGAACATGGAATCTTGGCATTTAAAAAATTATAGATTCAAGCCTCCCCCAATGTAAGGAAATATAATAATATAGATTCCAATCCTGCAAATATAATAATGGAATTGGAGAGCTGAAAACTTTTGACTTTCTGGAGAAAGATGTAGATTACAAGGTATTACTTGTTCTGACCAAAAAAAAAGTCAGAATATTGTTAAAATATAGTGCTATTGGAAGCATTAAGATAAAACAATATTAAATTAAAAAATATGGCTTGTTGTAGCTGAAATTTAACCATGCTATTTTCTTACTGATTTACTTCACTGTACAGCAAATTGAAGGGCACAAAGCAGGTGAATGAAATGAGTGGACTGCTAACAGATGCTCCACCATGATTTGGAGGAGCTGATGCCCATGACTCTGCATAATTGATGTTGTCCTCATTATCATTCAGTGTCAAGCTGGGGAATCGAGGCCAAAAAAACTGGGTATTGCCTCCCCACATGTGTCACAGTATCAGTGAATGAAATTTTATTAGATTTTTAGGTTATATGTGAGATGAATTTTTTGGGGTTTTATCACAATAGAAATGTCTTTGACGTAATAATAATATTTTTATAATTATTTATGTAAATTTTATTATTTGTTAATAAATAATATTACATATTTATAAGTTTTGAATTATTGTAATTATTTATGTAGGTTTTATTATTTGTTGATAAATAATATCATATATTTATAAGTTTTAATAAAAAAATTGGACTATAGAATATATAGAAGTGTTAATTTAATTTTAGCTAAATTTTATTTCAACTATACTCTTATCTATATGAAAGTCATTGTATTATTAAATATTAATTTTTATGGATTTTTTTATTAAGGGTAAAACATGCATTTTGAAAGGCCCCATGAAGTTTATATAGACCAAAACAAAAGGTAAAACAATGAAGGTTCACATGAAATCAAGCTTAGAATAGTTGTCGACTAATCAATAATGAACAAAAAAATAAACCTTTGCCCTTTAGCAAAACATCAACAAAACACCAAAAATTAGTCAACACTCTAACAATATGACAACAAACAAATAATACCAACTACAACTAAAATAATCAGCGTTAAGACAACAATTGGTCAACACTCCTACAAAAAAAAGCTCACAACTCTTCAAGATCCTTAATACCTTGAGAAATTGGATCTAAATCTAGCCAATTCCTTTAATCTGGTATTTCAAATCACTCAATCACTAGTATGGATCATTCTCTTGGATTTGAATATTCTATTACTCACCGGATTCCATCCGTCATTATCCTCTCTAATCTCCTATATGAATCATGTCTCATTTTCCACCACTATTGTTCTAGTATAGTCCTTGTACATGGATCCTCTCCAAAAGGCATGAATCCTCAACTTATTAACATCTATTTCAATCGACACTTAGGCTTTAGTTTAATTCTTTGACTCAATGGAAACTTTCTTTTCTGCTCCTTTTTTCTGTTGGCCTTGATCTTGGGCTTTCAAGACATGTATCTCTCCTTTCATAAAAGTAAAATATTGTTCCTCCTGACATGGATCCTTCAAGGTACCTTTGTTCTTCTCATCAAGGGTTTGTTCTATCCTTAATATATTTCAATTATTTCTACAAATCTATCATTATTGCCTTAGTGCATCCTATATGCACCTAAAATAGCTCGTTTCATTATTGTCGACTAATATTCCTATTAGTCACACTAATTCCGCTTAACCTATTTTATTTTGGTAATTTATCCTATTTCTGACCATTTATCTAATGTCCCCCTTTAATATTCCTTCATTCACTAACCTTATTTATCCCATTCCCTCATTAATTCTTCTAAATTTCCCTATTATCCTAAACTAATCCTAGTTATCTATTATATGGGGATTTAAAATTCTCTTAACTCCACCTACTCGCCTACTAACCTACACCCTAGCCTTTCCTACAACACTGTGAGCCTTAATCCTCATTAATTCTTATCTAATCCACCTCATTATCCCCTAAACCTATGGAAAAGCCTCTATAATTAGAGAAGCTCCTCCAAGTCTCTAGAAGTCTCTAAACTAGAGACTTCTAAATAATGTTTAATTCTTCTAAAATTCCCTCCATTGGCCTATTTAAACAAGCTCTCCCTCCACCCTCAAACCAACTAGAATTCCCATAACATCATCATGCTAATTTGATTTTTCAACTAGAAATCCATAGCTAATCCATGTCAAAATAATCCTCGCATCCATTATCAAAATCCTTTAATCATGCCATCACTATGTCAAATCTAAGTCTAATATGCAATCACAAATCTTAGAATGAAGCTATAGGGAGGTAAGGTGATGGTAAGGAGTTTCTTATTATGTTGATTATATCTCTTATTCATTCTTATTAGTGTGTTTAAAATTTTGGGTTTTTATTATTAAACTTTAGTAATATAGATTTAATCTAAAATTTAGAGCATAAAAACGGTGACCATAGTGGGAACGGTAACCCACAATATTTCGATCTAAACCGTTTGAGTCAAGTGTGAAGCTAAGCTTATAGTTTGCAAAGGAAGAGGATAAGCAACCTCTAAATAGCTATCTCCAGGGGTTGGAAAGAATGTAAGTGGTATTTATAAAGCCATTTGGATACCTTTTGTTAACTTTAAATTGAATGTAAAGTCGTAATCTTTGACTTTGTTCGTTAAAATAAACACTTTGTTAATAATTTTCATTGATTAAAACACATTTGAATTAATCTATAATTGTAAACACATTTTGGTGCTATTTGAGATTATAACAAGAGTTTCTGATATTGTTCATGCCATTATGTTCTTATTTGTGCATTTTTTTATATATTTTCTATTTTGTTGGGCTGATTACTCTAAAATCATCAAATTTCTACTCCTTTCACCTTTTCCCATCCTACTAGAGTCGCCAAACTTAACGGGCTCTGATATTAGTAGAATTTATTCTCAGCTGAATTCATCTATTCCTCTTAAGAAAAAGAAGCGTAGCTATCACAGAGTGAAATATGTGGGTTTGACATCTATATTGGGCAAACACAGAATGAAAAATATAGATGGGGCGACTCAGAAAAATAGTAAATCTCTGTATAAACATAATTAATACACTCGATTGGACATGCAAAAATTGACAAAGGGCCAGTACAAAGTTAAATTTGGTGAATGCATAGTTTGATTAATCCCATCAGAGTCTGCCCAAAATAGGCATCAAGTCTGCGTATTTGAACAAAAAGCCTGGAGCTCCCAATCGACACCCGTCCTCGTATGCTTCCACATTTTTGCATACATGTCTACCAGGGCACCCGCAACATCTGACAAAAGTTTGCTTTTGATTATACTTTGACGAATGCCTGTTTTAAATTAGCTCCCATTT
Source organism: Torreya grandis (assembly GCA_037957365.1). Lineage (NCBI taxonomy): Eukaryota > Viridiplantae > Streptophyta > Pinopsida > Cupressales > Taxaceae > Torreya > Torreya grandis. Next base: position 424,519 of record JARHVA010002392.1, on the reverse strand, counting down.
TTACACACAAATTAGGATGACGCTTGCAAAAGTCACAGAGTGTCTTTACACCTGCTGTTTGCATTTGAGTTAAAAGTCTTTAGAGTATTTTCAACAAACCTATTTTGTGTATGATCTGTAATCATTGCAATCCATAAGACCACTTCCTTTTTGAGACATTTTTGTCAAACAGTCCACATGACTGGTACCTAGATAAAGGTAGAGAAAATAAGGAGATATTTGAGGCAGCCATAGCTTTTTCTCTGAGCCAAATATTTTTACTTGCTGCCATTGGGAGTTAAGACTGCTATTTAGTTTGTTTTGACCAAATACTTTCTTTGAGAAGAGAAGAATCACCTTTACTGCAGATCAAGGGATTCGACAGAAAACTAGAACTAATTCAAAGCAAAGTCTGTTATCCTAAAATAGTAAGCGAGACAGAAGCACAAGAGCAACGCATTGAACTTCCCAGAAAGATCATCATTGGTGCCTAACACCCCACACCACACCTCTACCGAACCATCTATGTGCCATGCTCGATCAATTTATTATAGTCGGCCGTATAAGTGAGATTGGTGTCTATTTTGACTGCTTGCATTAAGTATAACGTTGCATTGTATACACCATGAATTAATTAGTGCTCTCAGTTTTCACTATTATTTAATTTATATTTGATAATGATTAACTAGTGCTCAAAGTTTTACTTTATCTTCATGTTTTGATTCATATTTATGATAGAGGTGAATTTTTGAGAGAGTGATACATGTCATATTAGTTCTCTAAGCTTTTTACAAATATTTCATAGTTACTATTTTTTTTTAGTATGGTTCTATTTAGAGTGGCATTTAATATTATATGTTATTTTTAAAACCATTTCTTTTAGAAAATAATAACAGATGGTAGTTTAATTAAAGACCTCTTTTTGTTAGCTATCGTGTAGTATTAAATTAAGGTAGGAATTTTAACAATTAGATATTCACAATAATCAACACTTTTTACAAGGTGACTTGTGGAATAGTTTGGTCAAATATTTAAATCAAGCAAATTACTAACACTCTTCTCTTGCAAGATCTCTTTTTGAGTGCTACTAAATAAAAAACTACTAATCGTGTGTTTATAGGCCCCCTGTCAAAGAATTCATTTGGCACTTTAAGACATCAAATTTTCATTATTTATTTCGTCTTGTATATATCATCTTGCTGTAAAAAAAATCATTCCTTGTATATAATTATTTGTGTGTTAACTTGTAAATAATTATCGTATTGTGCTATTCACACTTAGGTAATTAAATCAGTTAATTAATTATATCATCTATTTTGCCTATTTGTTAACCCCTCCCCTCTAGGATAACACGTGACGTGGAATTGACACCCACACATGGGCTTAGTATATAGGGGTTAGTTTCATGGATTTCATCACTGTGCACTAACCAAACTTCATGTTCTAATGGAGGATAAAAATCAGGGACAACTGTCATTAGGCTAAGTAGTTGACCCCATATAAGTCATCCATGAAGGGGAAGAGTTAACTCTTAGAACCAGGTATTAGAAAACACCCTATACAGACTTGGGCCCCAACATACCTTTATGTATATCGGGGATGCCCCTAGAGAGCCCATTCAACCTAGTACATGTCCTTTCGACCATAATAGGTGTATCATTATAGGAGTTAATATCAGCTCTAAAGTAACCATCATGTGCAAGCAGGGTTGAGAGGGTTCAGTTGATACCATAATGGGTCATTGGCCTATAGCCTCACCTATGAAGCTGTTGGATGGTGTAGGGATTAGGTTGCACACCTTTGAGTTTACTAATCATAGGTTGTGGTTTGCTTGCTTGGGTGTGTGTTGTGTTAGACCTATGTTATTTTTGAGTCTAGTCAACTTTCACCCATACCTATCCATACCTATCTAGGTCCTTTGCACATATCACCTTTGATATTCCATCCTCATCATTTTATCACCTTGTACATCTCTATCCCATCCTCCCTTTTATACATATCCTAATCAAAATTTTAGTTATCATCCCATTATACATATTGTCTTTGTATATCCTTGTCTAGGTCCTATCCCATCTCCCCTCTTGTCTCATCCTACACACTCATCATTAGTCACACCCCTACCCATCACCTATATCTTGTCTTATATATCCTTATCCAATCATCCTTTGTGCCTATCACCTAGTACATACTTGACATTATACCATTGTGCATCCTTTTATTATCATATCCTATCTTCAATTATCACCTTGTCTTCATCCCATCTTTAGTCATACCCTTATCACCTATATACCTTAATCCATCTTACATCCTTACCCGAGTCCACATCATTAACTACTTATCTTCACCTTGTAAATATCATTGTTCTCTTGTATATAGACCCACTTATCAATAGTCATCCCTTCATAAATAATCATATTGTATATCCCAAACCCATCCCCTTGTAAATAATTTATTCTCTTGTCTTTGGCCACATTTCCATCACCCACATCTTATCTTATACATCTTACATCTTATTATCCCCGCATACATATTGTCTCTTGTAAATACTTTTATATATCAACTTCCATCACCACCTTGTCATAATCCTCTCCTAGTCAAACCATATCCACTCATCATTGGTCATACCCTTATCACCTATATATTCTAAGTCCACCTCATCCATAATCAATCATACCCCACCTTGTCTTGCTTAATCCCATAGTCCAAATTTGACCTTATCCACCATTGTTTCACCATCATCCCCATATCACTTTGTCTCAATTTTCCTTCATTATGTATATCCTTGTAATCATCCTTTTGTATCCTTTTAATCCCATCCCACATCTTGACTTAATCCCATCCACTCATCATTAACCACACCCCCAATATCATTATCTTGTACATCCTACATCTCATCATTCCCTTGAACATACCTTATTATACATCTTTCTATTTACTTCCTATCTTAGTTTACCTTGTCATTAGTCGTTATCTCATCACCCAACCATCATCTTTATTCTCTTGTATATCCTTTTAGTCACATCCTATCTTAGTCATATCCCATCACTTACATTTTATCTTGCACATCCATCTCCCATTCCCCATCTTGTCTTCATCCCATCTTAATCTAGTCATATCCATCCATCATTTAGTCATCATCCCATCACTCATATCCTAATTATCATCTTGTATATCCTAGTCTTACCCTATTGTATATATTTTTGTCTTCTTGTGCATCCTACTAGTCATATCATATCCTAGTCCCACTTATAATTTGTCTATCCCCATACCTATCTCCCATCACTATCTTGTTTTAATCCTTACCTAGTTTAATCATATCCTATTCCATCATTGGTCATCAACCCATCACTCTCGTATCCATCCATCATTTTCTTGTACATCTTTCTAGTCACATCTTATCCTAGGTTCACTCATCCTTAGTCATACCCCATCACCTATCCTAATCACATCTCATCTACCATATCCTATCCTAGGTCCACTCTATCCCTCATCATTTATCTTGACCTTGTCTTCACCACCCATCTAATTTAACCATGTTCTATCTTATCCTAGTTGGTTATTTAAGGTCACATATGGGACTAAACCATCCACCTTTCATTACCCCTTTATCATCATCACCTATATATATTTGTCCTTATCCTATTATCCTATCACCATTCATTACTTAACCACCTATCCCATCCCATCTTGATGAAAAATTAATCTAAAACTAATCATATCATCCTATCATCTTATCACCTTTGTTCACTATCATTCATCCTTTGTTCAGATCTCATACCCTAGTCAATATCATGTTAGCATCTTGCCACCTTGTTGGTCTCAATCTAGTAAACCCATCAACTATCAATCATCCCTAGTCTAATCATCTTGCATTATTCATAACTAGCACCCATCTTATCATCCTCTTGCTTGTTTGAATTTAGGCACCCATCACATCCCCAATCCTTTTTATAGCTTGACAACTAGACATTGATGATAAATTTGTTCACCCCTATTGCACTTTTAGTTTGGAATCTAACCTAGTCATATATCATCCTAATCACATTTAGTCCACCTCATTTTCATCATCATATATCATACTATCTTGGTCCTTATGACCTAATTCATTCAAAAAACCATCCCTAATCCTTATCCTACCTTCATCCTCCATCACCTATCAACCATCACCATGGAATTAGGCCTTGCCTTCATTGACCAATACATACATGTCAACAAGGATGAGATATTTTTGTGAATCATTATGATGGGTGTACAACTTCCCAAAGGTGTTGATCCCCTTTATCTCATTGGACCTCCCATCCAAGTCCCTTCATATGAGTCCCATACCAACCCTCCATCCGCTAGTCATAAACCATCAACTTCCTATTCCCATACAAGCAAATGGAATCCAATCTTGGCCACTAATAGTTCATCCGCCCAACCACATCAACAACCATCTGATAATAAGTCCAATGCTTCCACATCTAAATCACAAAATGAAGCGGGTTATTATACTCCCCTTCCTATGTCCTTGGAAGCCCTTTTCAAACAATTAGTAACCACCAACATGATGGTCTATCCACCTATCTGACATCTTAACCATACTAAAACCAAGCCCTTTTGGTATAAAGGTAATCAATATTGTACATATCATTGAACTTGGGTTATACCATTAATCTGTCAACCTTTCAAAGACTACATCCAAGATCTCATCGATCATGGTGACATAATAATATAGGATGAACCAGATGCATCTATATCCTTGGGTGAAAAAGAAGAGGAATGCCAAGATTCCATTCCTAATCATAACCAAACTCTTTCCCTTCCAAGCCAAGGTTAAGACACGACACCTATCGTACATGATCCCCCCATCTTCGATAAATCCTCCATCATAACCGAGCTTATTTTGAATGATCCTAGTCCTCCCATCTCTCATGAACCCTCTCACCCATCATATCAAATACCCCTTATCGATAGCTCAATAGAGGAGAATGTACCTAAAAATAGCATTATTATATCTTGTGCATCAAAGTCAACTTCAAAGTCAACATTCAAGGTCTTATCGTTTGTAGGGTCATGTTCAACACCCATATCCAAATCAAATTCCTCATCAAAAATGTCATCCCTCATTGATGTTGATAATGATTATCTTTTAGAAGATACCTATAATCTAGATACCTCTAATTGATTACTAGACATATATTTTGATTTCATTTCAGATGATGACATCATAAATGAGTTATTTAAAGCTTTATCTATCGAATATTGTTAGAGTGAGTATGATCCTCATTTGGATGCATCTACTACAGCTAGTCCTAGTGATCCTTTTGCTGATCTTGAGGAGATTTTCTCTGTTGTCAAAAATGGGTCTCCTAGGAACCCTTATGAACACTATGCTACCCCATCACCACTCATTTACCTCATCATGCCCTCACCACCATCCTCATCTATCATGAACCCTTTTCTCCCCATCAACAATCATTTAATCACTTCCCTCCATAAGGATGAAAAGGAATATGCATCGTTGGACCCTTCCTTGAACAATATAATATGTACCACAAATCTAAAGGTCCAAGACAATATTCCAAAAGTCATAAATCATAATCAATTAATATTTGATCCCATCAGTCAAAATCAAGAAGAGTCAAATCATCGACCTTAGCCAATCAAATCATCAACCTTATTAAATCATTGACCTTATCAAATAATCAGATCAAAGATGAGCCACAACATGAAAGGGTCTTAGATCTCTTGAAGTCTTTTATCACTGACACCAATCAAAAGAAGCATGTCTCTAATAGTGTATGCCAATGCTAGTCCTAATTCTCCATCACTCATCACCCCATCCTATCATGATCCTATCATTCATTATCCTCAATCACCAATCACACCATCATATCTTGATCCTATCATCCATCCAAGTCCCATCCATCCCCATCAAAACCCATTTGAATCTATACCTCCTATCATCCTCCTGGGCAACATTGTCCCTCCTATGGACAATATTGATACCTGGTCTAGATATTTAGAGGGATCACAATAAAAAATGAAACTAGGTCACAAGGTTTCCAATACATCCAATAATACTGACAACATGATCCTACCATCAGACATCTATAGAACAGGTGTTGGCTAAATAATCCATCCAGTGTTTGCACCTTGTATCTCACCCATCACTAATAAATTGAGATGCTTATAAAAGTAATAAAAATAAAAATCATTCATTCAGTGGTGAAAACTAGTCTTTTGGTGCTTTGGGGCAAGTACCATGATGAAAACCAATTTTTGACATCATGGAAAAATAATAGATTATCTGCATTTCACCTCATCACTTGGGGGCACACTTTATCCATCCATCCCTTGTCAAACATGTCCATATCACCCCTCCATCTTATCCCTTGATCCATTATTCTTATATATCAACAAATCATGCATCCTATCTCTTCTTCCTTCCTATCTTAACCCTTGTAAGGAAGCAAAAGGTGTTTTGTTAACTGTCCCCAAACTCCTCTTGGCATATCCTCCAATGGACACTTTGGAAACTAAACATCTGGTTCCTTCATGGTGTGGTCATTGGTTATCCATAGTCCATTCATCCTTGGTCCCCATCATTATCATCCTTTTTCCTCTCATCCATCATCCCTCCATCCTTCTCCTAGTTGCTAGGCTTGGTATTCTCTTTGCTAGTAACCCCATTTGTATAGTGTATATACATATACCTCAAAGACCCTTAAAATTGAAATATGTCAAAAACCCTAAAAATAATAAAAGTTGAAAAAGCCAAAATAATCCATCTTGTCTTGTCTTTTGCCTAATCCCCTAGTCACGTTCATCTCCATCCATCTCATATTACCTCATCATTTAGATACCACATTTTGTCTTGAGACCAAATCAGAGTGGTCCCCCATTCCTTCATATCTTCCATCTCATCCTATTGGCCAGGCCTTATCAACATACATCACCTTGTCAAAGACTTTAATCTAGCACCCATCACTTCCTATCAAGGACTTTTTATACCTGGCACCCATCCAATTACCCTTTGCCAGTATGGAAGGTACTTGATCCCATCACTACTATATCATTGCCTCTTCATAATTAGCACCAATGCCATTACTCTTTTCTAGTGTGAAAGGTATTTGATCTCATCATCTCCTAGTCTATTTTCTAGATTGGACTCTTGTAGGGCTTGTTTGTTGGTAATCCTTGGTCATCACTTTTCTAATCACCTTCCTTTGCTACTTTTCAATTTGAGTTCAAGACCAAATCAATATTCAAAGACCTTATCATATCATCCATCCTTATATCCTAAACTACGGGCAATGCCTTGTCTTCATTCTAATCATCATCATCCTATCCAAATCCAAGTCCATCCTAAGTCCACAATCATATCATGATTATCGTAATCCAAACCATCACCCAATCCCTCAATCGATAATTAGATAAGACAGTGTGACATTGCATGTAGATACTTATGTGAGTGTTACTTGTTTGTTTTGTTTGTTTTATGTATATATCTTCTTTATCTTATGTTTTGTTTGCATTATGTCTTTTTTTCTATTAGGAAATGAACAGGGATGCTATGAGGACACCAAAAGTACCCTTGAGGATGCAAAGTTTGTTATTTACCCATGTACTTTGGCACAACATCCTTTTGGTCATATCTATACCATGGGGCATACTACCAAGTGCCATATTTAATGGATTACTTAAACTATGATGAGTATTATGGCTTGATCTTACACACCCACCCTCATCATTCCTCTCATCTTCTCATCATCCCTATTTCCATCACCAATATAATCCTCTTGACCCATCCAACTAAAATCCAAGTCATATCCTTTCATCACTAACATATCCCCTAATCACTAATCATCTTCATCATCATCTTCTAGTTAGAACTAATATTCTTCTTAACCTATTTTATTCCACTAATTTATCCTATTTCTAGCCATTTATCTAATATCCCCCTTAAATATTCCTGTATGCACTAACCTTATTAATCCCATTCCCTCATTAATTATTCTAAATATCTCTATTATCCTAAACTAAACCTAGTTATCTATTATATGGGAATTTAAAATTCCCATAACTCCACCTACCCACCTACTAACCTACACCCTAGCCATTCCTACATCCTTGTGAGCCTTAATCCTCATTAATTCCTATCTAATCCCCTAATTATCCCCTAAACCTATGAAGAAGCTTCTAAAATTGGAGAATCTCATCCAAGTATCTAGAAGTATCTAAACTAGAGACTTCTAAATAATGTTTAATTCCTTTAAAATTCCCTCTATTTACCTATTTAAACAAGCTCTCACTTCACCCTCAAAACAACATAATTCCCATAACATCATCATGCTAATTTGATATTTCGACTAGAAATCCATAGCCAATGCATGTCAAAATAATCCTAGCATCCATTATTAAAATCCTTCAATCATGCCATCACTACGTCAAATATGAGTCTAATATGCAATCACAAATCCTGGAATGAAGCTATAGGGAGGTAAGGTGATAGTAAGGAGTTTCTTATTATGTTTATTATCTCTCTTATTCATTCTTATTAGTGTGTTTAAAATTTTGGGTTTTTATTATTAAATTTTATTAGTATAGATTTAATCCAAAATTTAGAGCATACACATCCTTCATGTTCATCAAGGTTCCTTTCAACATTCAAACTCTCATGCTTATCTTTGATTGTGTTCTCAATTTCTTCTTCTTCATTATCCAATGGTGTTACAACATTTATCTCATCATCTTGGTTATTGATTGGTTTTGATTCTTCTCTTAGTCTTTTATTACTATCTACCCTTATTCCTTGAATGAAACCCTTTTTTCTCCTCCATTCAAGGTAAGAAGAGTCCTTCCCTAATCCTAAGCTATTTGACTATGGGGGAATATTTTCATATGCTAAAAACTGAGTGCTATGTCTAAATTTTAATCTTAGCTTGACAACTGTTGGGAGTGTCTTGTCCAGAATAACATTAACACAAAGCCTTGTAAACAACAACCTTGTCTTTTGTAATTGTATCCAAAGAAAAAAATTTCCCAAAAGAGTTTGTAATTCCATTCAACAGCTCTTCCTCCCATAATTATAGAGGAATACTAGGGAGTTTTACCCAAATTAGAGATTGATTAAAGTTTTCCTTATTGAAATCCTTGCCTAGAATCCATTTTTAATGGATAATAAAGATCTCCCTAAGAACCAAGATCCTTTTAATATCATAACTAAGCAATCCTCTTGATTTAAAAAGAGAAATAAGGAACAAACCATTAATTAGGGCTAGAATTTCTCCCTAACCTTTGGGCTTCCACTTCCTTTTATCCCAATCTCTAAAGTTTTATATGTTTGGCCTTCTTATTTGAATTTTTTTAATCAAAACATTTTCCTATTTGAGGTAGGATCAATCTATCATAGAATCAATTATACAAAAGCAAACCACCTTGATGTAAAACACACCAGAAAACTTTAAAATAACATGATCTTAATATCCACAATGATCACATGGTTCTAATTCAGGAGGAGATATTAAAATAGGAAAATAAAATGAGGGAAAAAAAAACACAACAATAGATTTATTTATATTTCATAATTGGTCTTGTACACATAGCAGCATCTCCATGAGTTTTCCCTTTTGCAGTTAAAAACTAACTTTTCCAAGAGTAAAAATCCCCCTTAAAAGATGCAGTTCCTTCTTCCTAACAAACACTCAATAATCTCCTAATTCTATTTTAACACTTAAAAATAGTAGTTTGACAACTATTAGCTATCTCATTACATAAAGGAATCAATCAGTTAACAACTAGCTATTTTTAGAGAACCTAGACTCCTACTTGGACTCTCACAACTAAATGTAGCACTCTAACTAGTTTGTAGAAATTGATAGCTAGTTGGATATTTCTATCCAAAGTGATTCACATCATTCTCCCCATCTTCAAAAATTTTTGAACCTCCTAGTTCAATGTCGTTCGATGGAGTCTCCTGGTTGTACTTGAGCAAGTCAGCGTCTGTAATCCAAATATTGTAGGCAATTAATAGGCCTTCCCATTTTAACAAATACAATTTATATGCTCTAGACCATATGGAAGCTAGTTTGGTGTCTATCACTCATTCAATCCTCTCTCTTTTCTTCTTTGACAAGTGTTTGTTCCAAGAAATTTCTTGCCCTTGTTGTTCATCACTCATTTGGGTGTCACTCATACTACTTGTTTATGAGTAAATGCCAGCAACATTAAAAATAGGACTAATGTTCAAGTCTTTAGGGAGGTCAATCACATATGTATTTTCATTAATCCTTTTTACAATCTTGAAAGGTCCAATTTTCTTTGATTTAATTTGTTGTAGGTACCTTTGGGATACCTCTCCTTGCATAGATGTACCATGACCATCTCACCTTCTTGAAAAAATTATTTCCTCCTATGCAAATCAACATTTTTATTATATTGATCATTTATTGCTTGTAATTTGATCCTAACCTGTTGATGTACATATTTAATTCTTTGTGTAAAATCTATAGCTTCTTGACTGGATAATGAGTCTGCTAGAAGATCAATTAAGTCTACAATTCCTTTTGGATTAGTACCATACACAATTTGAAAGGTAGACTTACCTGTAGACCTGTTAACACTAGAATTATAGGTAAATTTAGCTTGGGATAACAATAAATCCCATTGGTGAGGAGTGTCACCAACCAAGCACCTCAATAAATTTCCTAGATTCCTATTCACCACCTATGTTTGACCATTAGTTTGGGGGTGATACGTTGAATTGTATTACATCCTATTGTCTAATTTTTTCCACAATGTTTTCCAAAAATGGCTCAAAAATTTAGTATCTCAGTCACTGGTTATGGTTTTAGGAATAACATGAAACCATATTATCTCTTTAAATAATAAATGTGCAACTTGACTCACATCATTTGTCTTCTTATAGGGTATGAAATGAGCCATTTTAGAAAATGAGCCACTACTACAAACACATAATCATGTCCCCTTTAGGTACATAGAAGTCCCAAGACAAAATCCATGGAAATATCAGTCCATGGTTCCTTTGGCATAGGTAAAGGCATATATAGACCAATATTTCATTTTTCTCTTTTTGAAATGTGACACACTCTATAATTAGCAATGAATTTGTTCACATCTCTTCTCATATTTGGCCAAAATAATTTTTCACTTACCAATTTAAAATTTTTATCCCTTCCAAAGTGTCCACTCAAACCACTTGAATGCATCTCTCTTACTAGATTTTATCTTCTTGATCTGATGGGAATACAAAATTGAGATCCTTTAAATAAGAAGCCATCTACTATTAAATAATCTAAATGCTTAGCCGTACTGCCTTGAACACTTCGATCTATATAATTTTTTTAAAAATATGAGTTGTCAACATATTCTCCCTTCATTATTTGTAACCCAACCAACTCATTTCTCATTACAACGAATCAATGGTGCCTTCTACTTAAAGCATCAACAACTACATTAGTTTTACCACTTCTATGTTGTACAACAAATGTGTAATCCTAAAAAAATGAAGTCCATTTGGCGTGTTTATGGGACAACTTACCTTGGTAATTTATGTACTTTAAAGCTTCATTATTGGTCATCAAAATGAATTTTTGCCATAGAATATAATGTCTCCAATATTTTAAAGCTTGCACAATAACATAAAATTCTTTATCATAAGTACTATATTTATTTTTGGCTTCATTCAATTTTTCACTAAAAAATGCCATTGTTTACCTTCTTGACTTAATACTCCACCGATAGCTAACCCTAAAGCATCACATTCAACTGTAAAATTTTTATCAAAATCTAGTATAGCAAGGATCGACGTTGTAGTTATCCTTATTTTGAGTTGTTCAAAGCTCATGTCAGTTGCCTTGGTCCAAGTAAATACCTTTCCTTTTATGCAATCAGTTAAAGGTGCACTTATACCATTGATATTTTTAATGAACCTCTTATAAAAATTTAGCATCCCATGGAAGCTCCTCACCTCTATGATACTTTAAGGGGTAGGCTACTCAATAATAACTCTAACTTTTTCAAGGTCTTTGCTTAATCCATTTTCTGAAATAGTAATACCCAAGAATACCAACTCATTCTTGCAAAACTCACTTTTCTCAAGGTTGATGAACAACCTTTCAGGTCTAAGTATGTCAATTACCACCCACAAATGTTCTAAATGATCCTTCATATTTCTACTAAAAATCAAGATATCATCAAAATAGATAACAATAAATTTCCCAATGTGTAGCCTAAATACATGATCCATTATTCACATGAAGGTAGTGGGGGCATTAGTCAAACCAAATTTCATCACCACCCATTTATATTAACCATCCTTGGTTTTAAAAATAGTCTTCCATTCATCACCTTTACGAATTTGAATTTGATGACATCCACTTCTAAGGTCAACCTTGGAGATGATCTTAACACCTGAAAAACAATCTAACAAGTCATCCATCCTTGGCAGTGGATATCTATACTTTATAGTGATTTTTTTAATGGCTCTAGATTTCATACATAGTATCCATTTCCCTCCTTTCTTGGGATAAAGTAAGGCAGGTGTGGTACATGCGCTGATACTTTCCTTTATGGATCCTTTTTCTAATAAGTCAATATTTTGTCTTTTCATTTCCTCATTTTATAAAGGAGTCACTCTATAGGTAACTTTATTTGGGAGTTTAGATCCTAGTATGAGATCAATTTGATGTGTAATGCCTCTAAAAGGAGGCAAGCTTATTGGTAGTTCAGGTGGTGTCAATTCTGAGTATTGACTTAGTAATTTTTGCACCTCCATTGGGATAGCTACTTGCTGATCTGATTTCTTCTTTTCTATAGGATATAACAAATAAAAAATCTCACCCTTAGATTCCTTTAAAAACTCCTTCAAATCCATTATAAATAAAGATAAAGCTGACATAATAGTTATTTCTTCTTCTTTAAAAGGCTTCAAAACATGGAGTTTTCCCTCATGTTGGATATCATAAGTATTTTTCCTTCCATGGTGAACTACATTCCTATCATATTGCCAAGGCCTTCCTAATAATAAATGACAAACATCCATAGGCATTACATCACACAATATCTTATCTTCATTGGGTCCAATATTGAAGGCAACAAAACAATATTTATCCACTAACACACTTTGATATTTCTTTAACCACAAAATCTTATATGATTCAGATTTGGGAATACAAAAAATATTTATCATTTTACTGTTTCAGTACTTATTAGATTGTATATTGAACTGCCATATACAATCACTCTGCATACCTTTCCTTGGCACTTGCATTTGGTGTGAAAAACATTTTTCCTCCTTTGATCACTATATTATAATTATTTGTTTCCTACCACTAAGGTCTTTTGCAACATCAAATTTTCTCCAGGTTCAACTTCTATTTCTTCAACTCATGGCACCTCTTGGGAAATCATATCTCCTTTGGAAACACTAGAGTTTTCTAGACAATTAGAGAATTTATGAGGTCCACCATAATTATAACACTTCAAGGGCCTCCAATATCCAAACATTTGTTGGCCTTTGCCTCTAATACATCCTCTAAAACCTCCTCTTCTAACATTATCATGATGTTATTCCTTGCTTTCCTCTTGTGCATTTTATTTTGTATCTTTAGAAGAACTTCCTTTCCCTCTACTCAAATTGTTGTCACCCCTTTTACTCACAGCTTTTCTCCACCTACTTAATTTTTCTTATGCCTTCAAAGAATATTCATATGCCTCATCCATAGTAGGAAGCTTGACTAAGGCTAGTTCATCTTGAATTTAGAATCTTAGCCCATTAACATACCTAGTTGATGCTTGATCTTCATCCTCTTGGATATCAATATGAATTTGGAGCCTCATAAATTTTTAGTATAAGCTTGAACCAATTGATCTCTTTGTCTAAGATTCTAAAATTCTCTAAATAATTTTTGTTGATAATCTGAAGGCAAGAATTAAGCTCATAGATGTTTAAACATCTTAGGCTATAGTCTGATTTTGTCCTTCCCTTATCTTCTCCTAGATAATTACAAGTTTTCCCACCATAGGGTAACATGAGACTTAATTTACATGATGCAATTTTCACCCTTCTAGGGTCATCTTCCTACACACCTTTCATTTCAAAATAATGGTCAAATTCTTGAACCCAGTCCAAGAACAAATTAGGGTTAAATCACTTTTAAAATCAAAAATATTGGATTTTACCTTAGAGCCTTATTTTTATATGGCTTAAATGAGTCTTTCCATAGGGTCCACAACCCTAGCTGCATTTTCCATGTTCTCTAGTTCCTCTTTAGAATCATCCAAGTATAATCTAGCCACAATGGCTTCTAGCCTTCTAAACAATTTATCAACATTATTCCTATAATGACTAGCTATATTCCTCCTACCTCTTCCACCTTAGTTCATGTGGAGTCCTCTGTGTGCCATAGTTTTTTGATATGATACCAAAATGATGTAAAACATAATAGAAAACTTCCAAACAACAAGATCTTAATATCCTAAAAGATCACATAGTTCTAATTCAACAGGAGATATTAAAATAGGAAAATAAAATGAGGGCAAAAACAACACAACAGTAAGTTTATTTATATTTCATAACTAGTCTTGTACACACAACATCATCTCCATGAGTTTTCCATTTTGTAGTTAAAACTAACTTTTGCAAGAGTAAAAATCCCCCTTAAAAGATTTGGTTCCTTCTTCTTATCAATCACTCAATAATCTCCTAATTCTATTCTAACACCTAAAAATAGTAGTTTGACAACTTATAGCTATCTCATTACATAAAAGAATCAATTAGTTAACAACTAGCTATTTTTAAAGAACTTAGACTCCTACTTGGACTCTCACAACTAAATGTAGCACTCTAACTAGTTTGTAGAAATTGAAAGCTAGTTGGATATTTTTATCCAAAGTGTTTTGCATCACACCTCATCTTCCACCGTGGTAGTCAGTTCCTAGGTTTCCACCAAGCACATCACTGGTTCCTTTCTAGTGAATTTATCTACTCAAGAGCTTACCGATCTTAACCTATGGAGTTGTTCAAGGGATGCTATCCATTTATCCTTACTGGAGATTAGATCTGAAAGACTGGTTTAGTGCACTTTGAGGAAGCCTTATTCTCTGGAGTGTTCTTAGAGATAAAGTTTCCTTTATCTACTAGTGGCTCAACATAACGCATGGTCCATTTATCACTTGTGTGTGGCTAAGGAGATTTAACCTGGTATCCATTAGGCCTAGCCTTGATCATAGTAATCAGGTCACCTAGATATTTGACCTCTTGGTCTCTTTCTAGCTCATCTTGCCTAAACTTGATTTTGAAATTTTGAAAGCTATGTGTTCCTCCATTCCCTATCTCTTTTTGGTCCAAAAAATTATATGATATTCATGTATGTTTTAATATGTATCGAGATGACCTCTATGAGTAGTCATAAACTAAATGACATTTTTTATCTTATGCATTTTTTTAGTAATAATCATAAGGTAAGTGAACCCATTTTAACACACAACCACCATAAATATTTGTTATTAGGAGGAACAGTGAATATAAATCACCACTTTGAGATTTTCACCATCTAAATTATTATTCCATTAGCAAAGCTTTTGATAGGTGTAGTTCCTAAAAAATCACCCTTGTCTCACAATATTATTATTTATATTTTTTAAATTTAAGTAATAATAGAAATAATATTTAAATTTATATATATATATATATATATATATATATATATATATATATATATATATAATTTAAAGATTTTAATTGTTTAAAAGCATGGCAAGGCTATTATTAAATACTATTTTAAGTACTTTATATTTTAAAAAATAAATAATTTTCTAATTGATAGTGATTTATTGCATATTATCTCAAGGATTTGGTGAAAAAATCATAGTTGTGTCTATGTTTTCTAGCTGAGCTTGGAGTGTCTTAGCTCCCTACTATCATCTTTCCCTGTCACTTGAGCCTTTCATTAATCCTCCCTCCTACCAGGATAAAACCCTCAGGTCCCACTCCCCTAAAACCTAGATTGTGTTACTTAAGAAATTCATATTTAAGTTCATTGCAAATAATAATCCACTCCAAGAAATAATTGATCTCTGCATTGTAAAAATGTGGATGAAGTTCCCACAGTGGATATACCCTATGGACACACTGAATAAGAATTGGTATATTTTTTGGAACACACACTAGTGGGGAAACTATCGGGTGCATGGCCATCATCTAAAACTCTGGAGTAATGGGCAAATTGAGAATGAAGGTAAAAAATATCTGGTAATATTGAAAATTCTTTATGTGGTAGAATTTTTTTAATTGTAATTTTTACCAATAAAGAAGATAAGGACTTGATTTTTAGAAGTGGACCCTAGTTCCTAGGTTTGTGTGGTCTTTATTTGAACAACTAGAACCCCAAATTTAACCCTCTTGAAGAAACCCCATCCAAAGTGTCGATATGGATTCAAATCCATTTCTCCCCCTACACTTGTGGGACAAATATGCATTTTAGGGCACTGAAAATATGATTAGGATCTACAAAAGTGGGTTACACATAAATAAAAAAAATCTCTATTGCCAAAATATGTGCAAAAGTGGACCTCATCAAAGGGCTTCCATAAGCCATCGATATGAAAATGGGAGATCTAACCTTCTTGAAAAATATTGACTATGAGCAAATTCCATTTAAATGTAATCTAATCAACACACAAGGTTATTTTCATAGATATTGTCTGACGAATATAAAGGTAGCAAATACTTTGGAAAGTTTGAATGAAACGTTTCAACCAGCCTGTTGAAAGAAGAAGAAAATTTCCCAAAAGCCCACATAACCTAGCAAGATAACCCTTACCTCCAATCCCTTCATGACCTTAGAGGAATTAATCAAGGAATAAGAAGTTAATAATGAACTCGAGGAAGAGATCCTACTAGAATAAAATGTGTAAAAAGATCAAGTAGAGCTTATTCCTTGATCACTACCTGAGATAAGGAATATTCCAATCCATATGAACGAGCAAATCTTAGAAGATATGAATCCTCCAACAATCCCCTCTTATAGTAAAAAATCCACTAAAGGTAGCAACTTGCCATGATTTACAACATTAAGCAACTGTGTGACTTTTATGTGTAGCCTTTTTAGTGTATTAGAATATGCCCACTTACGGTTCTGTCACCTATAACCTATTTCATCTTCTCAAGATCACCCTACTTGTTGGCTCCCTATAAACATAGATACATTAGCATGGAGACTTACATTTATAAGTGCAAACCATATCAACTATGCCTAATTCTATGGCCTAGTTCACTTATCACTTATCCTCCTCAATGTACCCTTATTTTATAATTTATTCAAACATGGTAGCCTTGACTAGGTGTAATTTATCACATTTCACTTCATTACATTTTGTGCACCCTTTTGTGCTTCCATGCCTAACCACCGAAACCATTTTTCAACTCACCCACTTATCAAACCTAAACCCAAATTCATTTCCACCTCATTGCTTCCCGATTTGAGGGGGAACACCTTTTCCCGTTCTTTGGGTATCCAACCTTATACTACACCATTTGTTTTTATTTTGCATCTTGTTGATGCAACCTACATAATAAAAAGGGGCAAAATGTAGATACTATAAAACTGCACCAACAGTTCTAATTGTTGTAAAACACTTATTTCAACCCCCTTAGCCCCGTTGGGTTAGAATATTTCATAAAACACTTTAAAAACACCCCTTTACCCTTTACACACATTTATCTAAATTAATTAGTTAATTAAGCTAATTAATCCTATTTATACCTCACCCTAACCAAACCCATGACTAACTTAGCAACACCTAGCCTTATGACTATTTCCCACTTTAGTATTTAATGTTTTAACCTCCTAGACCATTTCTTCTCACATGTCCATGTTGACTTAAGTAAGCTTAGATCATTTCTAAGAGTCTTAACAACCAAACTTAAGTGCATATTGCTATTTTGGGTAACTTAGACTATTTCTACCTTGACTGATGTGGATCACCCCTCGATCGGCATTGGTTAACTAAGACCGACATCAATTACTTAAGATAACCCCAAGACCCTTACTCAGGAGGTTGAAATATTTGAGCAAGAACTAGAACTCTTGTGTAAATCCAAGCTTCCCAACAAACTAGTGAACTAGTCTAGAGATTAAAAAGTGTTATATCACTCAATACTGAGGACTTAAGCATTGTTACTCTATCAATTTTATTCTATGCTTTTAAGTGTCTCACACTCAACTTCAAGACATCTCTAGGCTAACAAATCCAAAAAAAACTAAGTATCATATACTTGTTCTAAGTTTAGTTATTTAGTCTTGGTAGTCTACTAATTACACCCACTTTTAATCTCTCCCATAATCCCTTTTGTTTTGGAGTTCTACAACTCCAAACACCCTCTTATCCACAAAATACCCATAGACCATTCCTAATTATTTAAGTGTCAAAAACTCCATGTTTGATATCTCTGAGACCCCACTCTATCTTCATAACCATAAATGAACCCATAAAACACACTATAACAGCCCAAAAGTCCATTTTTTCCTCAGGTTAGAACTGTGACAAACCCACAGTGACTAACATCGGTTACCCTTGATTGGAGTTAGTTTCCCTTGATTGACATCGATTATCCTTAACCAATATTGATTGCACAATGACTGGTATTAGTCTATACATAATTATTTTTCCCAAAAATAGCAAGTTAAATCCACCCATCAACCCTCACCCAAAATTTGTTTTTTAACTTATGTCACAACACAGAGTTATAACAATTCTCTGAGTCAAGTTTTATCATTTTAGCATTGGTTTTGAATAAGTTAATGTCATGTTTTTAAAATCACTCATTTTCTCTTGAAAATCATTTATTTCATTGTGATTGAGTACTTTCATTACTTTATGCAAGCATCTCTTATCATTTTTTAGAACTTAACTTGTTAAACAAGTGAATTGGTTGCCTTCCAGTGAAGTATTGTACTTCTTGGATCTTGCCCTTGCCAGGAAATCCACCCTCCTATCTCACTAATCAATATTTTTCTAATCTTATTCTTATTTTAGGTCATTTCTCCCAAGCCAAAGAGGAGTTCTTCACATCATTTGGATCATAGAGTGCGCAGCTAAATCTAGGTTCATCTACACCTTTCCCTTTCTTTAAGTTTTACTTGTTTTCTCAAAGCAATAGAAAATAATACAAAAACATAGTGAAATAGGAGTCATAAGGTAGATCTATGGTTAAAATATTTTCTATAATAGATCATAAAGTGAGTCAGGTGGAGTATGATATGCAATGCATACAAACTAGTATGTAAGGGTTGTAATCAGAGATGATGAATAAAGTAGATCAAATAAATTAACACTTGTATGATCTCATAAACAAACTTGGTATAAATATAAATATTTTTCAACATCCTTAAAACCAACCATAAATAATTAATACTGAGGACAATCAAGGTGGATCTTTGGGTCCAAATATTTCACAACCCACCCTGGGTGGATCTTCGAGCCACTCCCAAACAAATCCAAATCCACCGCATGTAAGAAACATGACTCCAAAATTCAAAATGCAAAATCTTGATGGGAAGGATCCCCTTACTTGGATCAACTAAATGGACAAGAAGATTATGTACATCAAATCTCATGCGGACAAAAGTTGGTTATGGCATCCTTGTATTTGAAGCCATAGTAGTTTGTTTGGTATTGATGGCTTTGCACTCAGAAGAAAAAGAAGGGTCTTATTGTTACTTGGTCAATGTTCATAGATGAGATACAAATGCACTAACATCCTAGTGTAATAGAAAACTACTTTGGCCAATTAGTAAAGCTATGAAAATCAAGTTCAATCAAAGACTATATTCAACCATTTCAAAACTTATCTTTGAGGGTGGATGATATCTCAGATGATAACATAAATACTATCTTCTTGGGTGGTCTTAAGATACAATCCAATTGGATTTTCAAATGTTTAATCAATGCATTGTATCTATATCCATGGTCTTTGCTCGTAGGGTAGAGGAATAGTATATAATCAACCAAAGGGATTTCACTACTACCAAATAGCATTTGGGTCCAACACAAACCTTCCCTCAATTTACAAGATTGAATCCTCACCAAATTGCAAAGAAATGAGCATAAGGATTATGTTTCAATTGTGATGGAAAATGGAACAAAGGTCATAAGTGTGTTGAGAATAAATTATTCTACATTGAAGGAGTTATTGATGATGAAGCTGTGCAACCAAATGCGATGAAGAGGAAGAAGTGCCTGACTTCAATTCTAGTATCATTTCTACAACACCATCTAGAGTTGTTCAATGTTGAGGGCAACACGGTTTTCAAGTGAAGGGCATGTTAAGACCTTAACCTATGACACACTCTTTATTTGTATTTGAATTCATTAGTTAATTATTAATGTATGCTGACTTATCAATATGTAAGGTGGGATGAATGGGTGTGACTCTTCCCATTAATTTTATATATAAGGATGAGTGTCATGCACTCAAAGTAGGTTATATGTGAGTTATATCTTATTGTAAGGATTTAAAGGTCGCTCCCTCAAAGTGGCTTATCATATATTTTAATTATATTATGATTTAATATTTCAATTATGAATATAGTTCATTACAAGGTGAAGAGAATCTAGTGTTTTTGAGAAAATTAAGTGTAGCCTAAATTTTGTATTTTTCCTATATTACTCTTTTTAGTAATAAAACCCAAAATTTGAAACATCAATTAGAGAAGATATTAAGAGATAATCAGATTTACATGAGTTCTCACCATCATTTTACCTCTTTGTAACTGCTCTCCAATATTGTTAAATGGATTTTTGATGCAAAATAGTTAGATGTTGGATTGCTTGTCTATACTTGATAATGGCTTCTAATGGACTTATTGATTGGAGAATGGCTTTGATGGATGTAAGAGAGATGGTTATGGATGTAATATGCCAAGATGGCTTCAATTTTTCATGTTAGTTTCATGGAGGGAGTTGGCTTAGATATATAAGAAATGGAGGGAATAATCAATGGCTCAAATTTAATTTTGAGCCATTGAGATCAATGGCTAGGATATCTCCAATGAATTTAAATTTTTTTGAAAATATCTAGAATGGATAACTCTAGATGAAAAAGAGATAAAATGGAGGTTATTTATAGGATTCTCTAATCCTACAAATATCTATTAGGGTTTAGGAGTTTAGGAATAGCTATCTAGTAGGGTGGTAGATGGGTAGGTAGAATAAATTGTATTTTTAAATTGGCAAGTGGTTTAAGGAGTAGGTTAGTAGGTAAGTAGGTTTAGTTAGTAGATTAATTAAGGGGATTAATTGGTTATGAGATGGAATAAGGTTTTTAGGATGTAGGAAATAAGTAATAGGATATTAGTTAATTAGCTAAGAAATATAGTTATACGTTAAATTAGCAGAATTAGTGTAAGTATCAGGGTGAGTGGATTTAGGTGCATACATTTTTCCCCTCTTTGAAAGGGTATTATGAGTAGATAGGATGGAAGGAGTAATGGTATTTCAAATAAAAACCATAATCATATATGTAAATGGTGTTAAATGGTATTAGTAGGTATGATGCCTCCTTGAGGGAACATGCATGGAGAACTAACCTAGATGGTCACGCAAATAGAAGTCTTAGGGGTGGGATGAGACTAGGATGAGAAAATGGGGTTGGGATACCCAAATTAATAATGTAGATATGGTTAAGATGCCCCAATTTCATAGATAAGGGGATAAAGTGGCTCAATTGCGAGATAGGTTCTAGACATATTACCAATGTCTAGAGATGAATTTGATTGATAAGACTAAACTCCCAAGATAGAGATATTGTTTAGGAAGTATAGAGATGAGATGGATACAAGCCTATGATAATTATCGTAATAAGAACACATGTTAGGGAGGGCTTAAAAACTGATAGTGGAGATCAAATGAGATGATTAATAGATAAGGATCCACTTTACATGAGATGCATAACTTAAAAATGATGTATGATTATTAAGTGATTAATCTATTAAAAGATGGGGATTAGGTGTTAATAGTGGCTAAGCTATCCT